>PUFA01000130.1:0-23047 GCA_003508835.1 Eonycteris spelaea
TTTCTACAGTAATTTTTGCATTTATTTTATGGTAACCCTATAAAATTATTTTACTGTTTATTAGCTTTTATATTTTACAATAAATTCTTGGCTACAATGAACTAAAGCAAAACCCACGTATTTTTAATAAGAAATAAACATGACTTTGAATTTCTTAACATATTGATGAATGTCAAACTTTCATAAAATTTTATTGATAATTATTATTCATTAAGGGGATTGTCAGTGATACTGATAAACAATAAAACCAGGAGTCAAAAATAAGCGTAAGAACATAGCATCTACATGAAAAGTTAATAGTTACTTTGAGAAGACTGTCCTGTTGACAATGATTGAAAACTTACAGCTAGAGGAAGTGCACTTGCATTTCATTCTGGTAAACATGGCTTTTCATTTTAGATTAAATAATGGTTTAAATTAATTTCTTTTATAGTTGATTCCAACATGGTATGTGAACATACTAAAAGTAAAGTAGCAATTGCTGATAGCTTCATTAGTAAAAGGCCCTTGCAAAGATTTAAATGGTAAGTTTTTGTTCCTCAGTGACAAGAAATGCTTAAAAAAACGAATTTAGAACAATTGGTAATTTATGTTAAAACCCCAGTTAATGAAATCAAAATCATTTTGTCAAAATTATAACATCTGACAGTATTGTGAATACTATAATAATTTTAGTTAAATATATACACTTTATTATAAATCTGAGTTTCATGGAAAAAATATGAACACAGATTTTAGTGGTACACAGTGTGATAGTAAAAATAATTGTTCTTATTAAACTAAGAAGACATAGAACAGAGTTGTACTCAGAATTGGTTGTGGTGCACACATAATTTATAATTGCATTTAAGCAAAATGAGCTATTTTACCAATCAAAATGGAAGCTGTAAATATCAAAATAACAAATATTGTAATACATGTCCACTTAGGATAAATAAACAACAACTTTTTTTGTAATGAAGATGGTATTAAAATTTAGATATACTTCAGCATGGCAGCACATGCTTTCCTTGCTGTTACCCAGAATAGTCAGAAATGTTTGAATTTGTGATGGCAACTTTATAAAACAAACTAAACGTTCCATGATCATGATGGTATTAAGCTCTTTAAAAAAAAAAAAGAAAGAAAAATAAGTAAATTCTTATATTGGTTGCAGTTTGTTCAAAATTAATTGAAGATGATTAATCAAAATAGTACATGAATGCCCAAAACTGCAGCTTTTAAAGTACTTAGTAAGCTTGCAATTGAAGCAGTGAAATTGGTCTCTCAAAAGGGAAAGGAGAAACTGAATAAATAAAAAATGAAAGCCTAATTTGTTAACTTTGCTTTCAGAGTGTGGTCCCAGGTAGCATTGGTGTCACCTGAGAACTTGTTAGAAATGCAGACTTTTACCCAGCCAGACCTACAGAATTGGAACTTTCAATTTAATAAGATTCCTGGCATTTGTATATCCTTTTGAGAAGCACTCGTGTCAAAGATTTCATTTAGAAATCCGCTAATTATAATTTAGAATATTTTTGACAAATGAGAAGAATACTTTGCTGACATGTTTTTATTAATTGGAAAATTTATATTCTCTGCTAGGTTGACGTGAAATTGAAAAGGCCTATGATGAAAATCTAAATTTGGCAAAGTATACAAAATAATCACAGAAAAATATTTAATAGAGGTTTTATTATTATCGAAGATAAGTATTTAAGTAGAAACAAAAATACAGTATCCATATCCATAAAAATATTTGTTCTGAAATATTACACATCAATAGGATAAAAAATTAAAACAGAATAACATCCGTTTATAAGAAATTGCCCTGACCATAACAGAAACCTCAACATCTGTAAAGAGTGATTTTCTCAATTAAAAAATTATGGTCTACAGAGAAGAATTAAAGGTGTCAACAATTTTAAATCTATTACATATAAAATGCAATGTTGAAATTCAACTTCATAAATTAAAAAAATAATTAAAGCACTGAAAAAAATCAACTTTAAGTGACAAGACATTAGAGATAGATATGACTAAAAACTGGTTAAAGTAAATTAATTGATGCCAGAATTATTATTCTACTTATTATTGTTACTTTTTTTGTGTATAATGTCCATAATCAACAGAGTAAGGTTTTATAACAATCAATACACTATTTTTTGCGTTACATGGATTATATATTATTTAATTAAAATACTTTATCTTTCAATTACAGTTGACATTCAGTATTATATTAGTTTCAGGTATACAACATAGTTATGAAACATGTATATAAATTATAAGTGATACCCCAATAATCTTGTACAAGTTATTACAATGTTATTAACTATATTCACTAAGTTGCATTTTACAACCCTACGACTACTTTAACTGCCAATTTTGTATTTCTTAATCCCTTCACCTTTTTCACCCAGTCCCCAACCTCTCTACCATTGGCAACCGTCATTTTTCTCTGTATCTATGAGTTTGTTTTGTTTGTTCACTAGTTTTTTTTTAAAGATTACACATAAAAGTGAAATCATATGTATTTGTCTTTCTCCATCTGACTTATTTCATTTAGCAGATCTCTAGGTCATCTGCATTGTCACAAATGGTAAGATTTCATTCTTTTATGGCTCAGTAATATGTCATTGTATTATGTACCACTCTTCTTTATTTCTTTGATTGGAGCATTTACCCATTTACATTTAAAGTGATTATTGTAAGTCTGTATTTATTGCTATTTATTGTTTTCTGATTGTTTTTGTAGTTCTTTGTTTTCTTATCCTTTGTTCTTTTTGCATGTTGATGACTTCTTCTGTCTTTAAATTTTTATATTTCTTGTAGATTCTTAGTTTGTGGTCATCACGTGCTTTTGTATATATACCAAACATATTTATAGAGTCTATTTAAGTTGTTGGCTGTTAAAGTTGAACACATTCTAAAACCACTACCATTTTTATTCATCCCTCCACATTTAGTGTGTTATCATTTTTTAAATTTCTTTGTGTGTGTGTTTTGTTATCCCTTAATTTCTGTTGTAATTATACATGATCTTCCTCATTTGCCTTAACCTTGTACTAGCTTTAGTTGGTCATTCCACTACTTTTATTATATTGAGCCTTGTTGGAGAATTTTTTTCTTGAGATATTTTTTATTCATATCTTGGATTTTTTCTATTAAAGAAGTCCCTTTAATTTTCTAATACGTTGTGTGATGAACTCTCACTTTTCTTGTCTGGGAAGGTCTTTATCTCTCCTTTGATTCTACATGAAGCCTTGCTGGGAGGGTAATCTTGGTTGAGTCCTTGCTTTATCACTTTGAATATTTCATGCTAGTCCCTTCTGCCTGCAAAAGTTTTTTAAGTAATAGCTGACAGTCTATGGGAGCTCTCTGTAGATAGCTAACTCATTTTCTGTTGCTGCTTTTAGGAATCTTTTTTGTCTTTGCACTTTAATTATGCTGTATCGTGTTGTGGCCTCTTGATTCATCTTTTTGGGACCGTGTGCTCCTGACTTATATGTCTATTTCCTTCACCTGGTTAAGGAAGTTTTCCATCATCATTCTTTCAATAGGTCTTCAATTCTTGCTCTCTCTCTCTCTTTCTGGCACCCCTATGATGCAAATGTCATTAGCTTGAAGTTGTCCCAGAGATCCCTTAAACTGCTCATTTTTAAAAATTCTTTTTCCTTTTTTCTGTTCTGGTTGAGTGTTTCTGCTACTTTCTTCCAAATCATGATTCAGTTTGTGCTTTGTCTAAATACTTTATTCCCTAATGTCTTCATTTTCAGTTATTTTATCTCTTCCTTTTTCATGTTTCTATATCCATTTCTATGTTCCTATCTCTTGTTAAAACTTCTCACTATAGAAGGTCATCTATTCTTCCGTAAGTTCATTGTGCATCCTATAACCACGTTTTGGACTTTATATCTGGTAGATTGCTGGCCTTCATTTGTTAGTTCTTTTTATGAGGTTTTGTCCAGTTTTCATTTGGGACATGTTTCTGTCCTTCATTTTGACTGCTTCCTTGCATTGTTATGGGTTGCAAATGGGTTAGCCAAGTCAAGAACTCAGATATATGGTGCTGGTCCATGCTGCTGGCTCTGTGTGGGGAGTCAACAAAGAACAATGGCACCTCCCTTAGGAGCTGTCTTCATACCTGAAACCAGGCAATTAAGTCCCTCCCTGTATATCTGAAGCTTTTGAGCTGCCTACCTCACTGGAGCTTGGGATGAGTTGTTTGTGTTAGAGTGATCTGCTTACTGGGCACTTTTAAGAGGCTGCCTGGGTCTGCAGCATCCCTCTGTCTCACCGGAATGGAATTCCTCCACTGATTTTCACAGCCATTGTCATGGGACTCCTCTTTCCAGCACTGGAGGTCTTATCTAAGTAGTCCCTTGTGGCCTGGTCCTCGCTCCTCAAGGATATCCTCCAATTTTTAATCTCAACATGTGAGTGTGGAACAGTCGTTTAGTATCTCGCCCTCCTACCAGTCTCAATAGGCTTCTTTTTAATATCTATTATAGACCTGTTAGTCTATCTCCAGGTGTCTCAAGGTTATGGTTTTGTAATTTAATTGTAATTGTAATTTTCATGTGTTTATGGCAGGAATGAGCACAACATTTACCTACTGTGTCATCTTGCCTGGAAATCCTGGTTATACATTATTTTAATTTTAGAAAGAATTATATTTTGAAAATAATTTCAATGAGAGGAGATCTAATAGTAAGTTGCAATATAATAAAACAATCATACATATCAAAAATTATACAATTCATATTACCTCAAAGTGTCCTGTTTAGACAATATAGTCATAATGCAGAGCTTGTTAGTTTCCTACCATTTGTTTTCTTTCACCTTGCCATTCAAATATTCTCATCTGACCTGTTGGAAACAAAAAATGCCTATTTCTGTGGTGTGAAAACTGTCAAAAGCCTGAAACTATCACTTTTAAGTTGAATTTTCAGGCAGGACAGTAATCCTCTCCAGTTTTGAGTGTTGGAAGAAGGAGACGAAAGAGAGAGATAGAGATGAGTGGTTTCAGAACAGAGTTGCATGTAAATTTATTTAAAATATGATTTTATTAACTCAATGCTTATGTTGGCATTTTACCTATATGCCACATTTCTATGTAGTACTTTGACTATCTCTATTGTTACTATCTCTCACCTGGATAATGAAGCAGCTCAAAATAATAATATCCTCTTCTATTACAGTTAAATGTAATATAGCATCCAGAGGACTTTTTTTTTTTTTTAAACATTTTAAAGCACTTGTAATACCTTCTGCTTAAATCCTCTAAGGCTTGCAGTCTCATTCAAACTAAAAGCCAAAGTCCTTAACAATGTTCTACAAGACCCCTCATGTTTATTTTCATCTGATTTTGTACCTCCCCAAAATGTGATAAGTGCCAGCCAATCACTTACATTTTATCTGGTTTCATTTCAGAGATCTTGATTAGGATTTACCTACATGGACATATACATTTTTCCATATCTACCATTCTTGGCTCTTCATCTCATGCTTTGCTCTCTTTAATCTCTCCCACCATGAGACTCATCCTGCTTAGTCTCCAACTCTACCTTTTTGGAGAGAGTTCCATTTAGCTAGCCAGCTCTCCTTGGCTGGGAATACATTTTTCTTTCCCATTTTACACATGTGATTATTAGCCAGTGATCTATTTTGCTGGTAGATGGATTTTTGACAAGCGTTGTTCCCAGTTAGACTTCATCTTTCTAATCTAGGAATTCCCTTATGGCTAATAGTCAATGAATATTAGAACAACACAGATCCACTTGAATATGAGAATGAGCAAAATGCACAATGACAGTAATTTGCTGAGTTTCAGAAATCATGCAATTTCCATTCAAAGCCCACAGTGTCTTTTGTTCTGACCTTTTCAATGATCTTTATTGTGAATCATCATGTGTATATTTGAGAATTGATTCTGCTACAAAGATAGTCTTCCGAAGATATAGCTTAATGCACTCTCTTTTATATTTTGATCTCTAAGAGAAACTATTTTCTTACCATCATTTGGATAATACAATACATACTGCATTTTCTGATGCATAATTATTTCACTCATTTAATATTGCATTCCTACTGGGTGCTACAGATTGAGCACACTTAAGATTCAGAGCTATTTTCAGGGTACCATTAGTCATATGCAACTTGTGTTAATTAGAAAAATGCACCTTACTCTCGGAAGACATAGCTCTGTGTCAGGTTGCAAACTTGATGAGCAGAGCCTGGTAATTTCATAACTCCACTGCTCCCTTGGCTGGGCACCTTTGTTTTGGCAGTGAACAACTGGACCACAGTCTATGACTCTCTAGAAATGAAAGGCTTTCTCTCGTGGAGCTTCATTACAATTGGAAAGTTCTGAGGAAATGGACTCTGGTTTGATCTTTATTCCCACTTATACTAGAGAAGGGCCTGAACATGGTAAGCTATTAATAAATACATTTAAAAAGTATTTATTAAAAAAAATCTATTGCCACATTTGTATTAAAAAAAAGTAAATGTTAGTAGAAATAACAGGATAGTATACTAGAAATCAGCATATGGTTTCAGCAGCTTTTATCTGGCTGTTGCAAAACTTTCATTTGGACTGAGGAGAATATGAAAAAATAGAGAGAGAGAGAGAGAAGTATATTTACTTGATGAATTAAATTACAAATGAATTCGTATTGTCAATATTCAAATACTATCTAATTTCAGAGAACGTAGGAACTTTTTATTGCTTTCAGAGATATAAATCCCTGTCATATCATAATAAAATGTATTCTTTGAAATATGAAATGATAAAGATTCTTTGATTTCAGATATCTATTCAGCCTCTTTTTACCTCTCTCTGTAGAGCAGCAGTTATTCTCATTAGCAGAGATGTCAGAGGATCCATTTGAATTTTACTGATACCTTTTTAACAATCTATCAACCAACCCTGGCAGATATTTGTCTATCAATTACACAAAAAGAGATGTCACTTGAAGTAACACCAATATCAGAGCAGAGAAAACACTTCAGTCCCTGATACCTTCTCTCCTTCAATGAGACTAAGAAAAGTCTCTGAGTAGCTTTATCATTGCTTATCATCCTATACTTATAACTGAAACACGTCGATGTGCCAGAATATCAATGACTTCCTGGTAGACATAACATCTGTTCAACCAGCTTTTCTCTAGCAGGTTTGTGGCAGTCATGAGAATGCACCTTGTAGACTTTCAATTTTGGAAGATGTAATTGAACAAGAGCACCTGCTGTGATCTGAAATCTGTTGCCAATTTGTACCAAGGTCACGCTTTCCATGGCTTCCAGCCTGTGGCTGAGCTTGGTGGGGATACTAAGGTGGACCATTCTTAGGAGACATGGGATTTCTCTGATTAACAACTTTGCTGCAAAGAATCTCTAAAGACCTTGTCAAACCTTTTTTAGAAAGCATAATGGCCTGGAATTCTTCTGCTGAGCTTTACTTTTCCTCTCTATCCCTTGGGGTTTGACTTGCATCATTGTCCAATGGCTCTTCTATCATTCTCTCACAGGTATTTCCTAATAATCCTTACAAACCTAATCTCATCTTGGCATCTGGTTCTTGACAATCTAGACTAACACAGGACCCAGC
Organism: Eonycteris spelaea; assembly: GCA_003508835.1. Classification (NCBI taxonomy): domain Eukaryota; kingdom Metazoa; phylum Chordata; class Mammalia; order Chiroptera; family Pteropodidae; genus Eonycteris; species Eonycteris spelaea. Next base: position 7,589 of record PUFA01000130.1, read on the forward strand.
TTTTAATAGCATATGCCAGAATTATATTTGAAAAGAAGGCATGAAGCCAACTTTATTCTACTCAGGTAGACTGTTGGTATCTCATTGAGTAATAATCCTCATTTTATTCATTTAAGCTTATTCTTCATCTATTGCTTTTTACCCATTTAAATCTAACCCCTGAATCATAACTGTACTCAAAAAAACTCATCCCAAGGCCTGCCTCTTCGGTCATTTGGTCATGACTTTGTATGTGATGCCTAAATGACCTTTGTGACGTACACTCTAAAGCAAACTGTCATGTGCTCTAATCTTGTCTATATTCTTGACTGAGATGAAACCTTAGGCTAGCCTCAGGGCCACAGAATTTCTTCTTAATGGTCACATCTGTTGTAGCAGCAATTAAAAACTTCTTTGATATTTTAAATGGAAATCTTCACTAAAATCTATAAACCACTTTTATTAAATGCTTCTTATGTTCATGCACTGTGCTAATTGATATTATGTTTATCCATCGGTCCTACCAGGCAAATATATTACTGCCCATTTTACAGATAAACAGCTTACCAGAGGTCTCACACACATGAGTGTTAAAGTCAGAAAGTGTAATTGGAGAGTTTTTGCTTTGGATTTTAATTTCTGTATTACATTGCCTCACAATTAAAGCTGTGTGACCTTAAATAATTCACTAAGTTGTTGTAAGCCTGGTATTTCACATATGTACAAGGAAGCTAATAGTATTACCCACCCTTTATTAAATTTCTTATGTTTTGTAGTTTACACAATACCTTATCTTATTTAGCCCTCATTATAATCCTAGAAGGTAAGCATTGTTCTTGTACCAGTTATCTATTGCTGTGTACAAAACACTGTAAAACTCAATGGTATAACAAATAACAGTTATTATTTATCAAGATTCTATGGATGTATAATCTGAGTGGTTCTTTCCCTGGCCATGCCAGCCATACCAGGATTGACTCATATGGTAAAGGTCATTTAATGGTTCCACTGGTGCCAGAGGTTCCAGAAGGTCCTCAGTCACATATCTGGCAGTTAAAGCTAACTGAGGCACTCAGTTCTCCATCTGTGGCCTCTTAACCTTCACTGGGATAGACTGACCTTCACAGAATGATGGCCTTAGGGTTCCAAGACAGTGAAGGTGGAACAAAGATATCTTAAAGCTTAGTTTTACTTTCATAAATTACTTTTGCTGCTTTCTATTGGTCAGAGTAAGTCACAGGCCAGCCCTGACAGAGGAGCAACAATGCTACATTTCAAAGTGGGTGTGCTGTATTCGACTGGGGATCATTATTATTATAAAACTTCATTTTAAAGAGAGGAAACTAAATGAAGAGGCCAAAATTAAAATTCAGAATAAATTGTCCTTGGTCTCTTTCACTCAGCCATGCTGTCAGTAGTACTCTCCTTCTCACAAGAGTTGATATTAGAATTGGAGGAATCCATGCTAAGAGAGGCACTCTGCAACTGACGTGTCATTCAAAGTCAGAGTCCTCAGATTGTGTATTAAGTGAGTTTTTATTCTAGTGTGTATTTATAAGTGTCAGATACTGTACAGGACATAATAAAATGATAGGATTTGAACTGAACACAAATCTCTGACTAAATTCATTACTCTTTTATCATATCAAGGAATGGCCAATGCGTGACATGTGCTGCTGTTGCCTTACATCATTGTCTCTGGCGATAGCATTAATTGATCAACGTTAACACTCAAGATGAAACCTATCTGATATGTACAACGGGAAAGGATAATCTTCAGTAAATCGTTTTGGGAAACTGGATATTCACTAGTACAAAAAAAAAATTAAATTGGAGCCCTGTCTTACACCATGCACAAAAATTAAAGTATGAAGATTTAAATCTAAGACTTGAAACTGTTAAACTCCTAGAAGAAACATAGGGATAAGCTCCTCACATCTTAGAAGATATTTTTGGATTGATGCCGAAGGCAACAAAAGCAAAAAAAAATAAGCAAGTGGGACTACATCAAATTAGAAAGCTTCTGCACAGCATAAGAAACTATCAACAAAATGAAAAGCCAACCTATGGGAGAAAACGTTTGTAAATCATATATCTGATAAGGGATTAATATCCAAAATATATAAAGAACGCATACAAATCAACAGCAAAAAAATATCCCCAAACAATCCAATTTAAAAATAGAGAACTGAATAGATGTTTTTTCAAAGAAAACATACAAATAGCCAAAAGGTACATGAAAAAGTGCTCAGTATCACTAATCGTCAGAGAAATGGAAATTAAAGCCACAGAGATATCCCCTCACACCTGTCAGAATGGCTATCATCAATAAATCAACAAATAACATGTTGGCGAGGATGTGGAGAAGAGGGAACCCTCAAACACTTGGTGTGATTGTAAATTGGTGCACCCACTATGGAAAACAGTCTAGCGTTCCTAAAAAATTAAAACTAGAACTACCGCATAGTCCAGCAATCCTGCTTCTAGGCATATATCCAAAGGACATGAAATCACTATCTGACAGAACTGTCTGCACGCCCATGTTCATTGAAACTTATTCACAGTAGCCCAGATGTGGAAACAACCTACGTGTCTATATATGTACCATTGAATATTATTCAGCCATAGGAAATAAGGAAATCCTGCCATTTGTGACATGAATGGACCTCGAGGGCATTATGCTAAAGAAAATAAGCCAGACAGAAAAAAGAAAAATACTGCATGATATCATTTAAATGTGGAATCTAAAAGAAAACATGTTAAACTCGTGGAAACAGTAGAAAAGTGGTTGCTGAAGGCTAGGGGGTGCAGGATATAGGGAGAGGTTGGTTAAAGAGTACAATATTTCAGCTATGAATAAGGTTTTAGGACCTATGTATATAATGACATGGTGGTTATAGTTGATAATACTGTGTTGATAATATAATTGAAATTTGCTAAGAGAGCTGAAGTTAAATGTTCTCATACATAAAGAAGAATGTGTTATTTAACTAGTTAGGAGGAATCCTTTCAACAGTGTATACATTTATCAAATCATCATGATGTACACTTTAAATATCTTAAGATTTTCTTTGCCAATTATACCTCAGTAAAGCTGAAAAGAAAAAATCCAAAACTCAAATGGAACCTATTTGAAATCCCTGCATGGAATTATATGTAACAATCTTTTCAGATAACACACACACAGACATACAGTAAAAAATCGTTGGTTATTTTTTTCTTAGAGAAACTACCTGGTTCATGTTCCTAAAATACTTGACAGAGGGTATTTTGCAGTAAAAACAAAACGAAATGAAACAAAAAAACTCTTCTTCATCATTTTTCTTTTTCTTTTTCCAAATTAGGTATTTCCTATCCTAGTGAGTTGGGCTGGGTAATATTCAGGGCTTTTTTTTTTTTTTTTTAACCATTATTCCACCAATCCTTTTCAGACTGTGCCTTCTTTTCCTCAGCTTCTCTTTCTTTATTTACTCTATTTCCCTCTTTTTTCTTCCATCTTTCTCATTCTCTCAAAGGCATAATTAACATAGCTTGCATTTAGAAATAAAATCCTGCAGAGAGCACTATTATACTGAGAATAATGACTCCTCCCCAATTGCAGTGAAAGTACCGTTTGGAATAAATTTAACGCTTTGCATATCTGCAAAGAATAAATCAAAAGAAACTGTTGATTTTGTGCCATGATTTCTGCAACAAACACCAATTTTGACGAAAACAGTTGCTTGATGTTTTCATTCCAGCAATACCTTACGGCAATAATGAACACCAAGCATTTGAGGGATGTCCGTTGCTTTTCACAATGCAAAGGAAAACATGTCCATTGCGTTCCAGAGATCTGTTTGTACATGGTCCCCACTGACTTCAAATATCAGTTCAAGGATGCTGAGATTGTAAAGGTGTCTGAAAGAAAATTAAAATTCTCATTGGTCAGAAAGTTTATCCAGACAAAGTGAACCGCATGTGTATATATGTGATAAATTGGATGAAGCTAATCAGGAAGTCTAAATTGTCATAAATCCATTTTTACTTAATGATTTTTTGTTTGAATGAACAGGAAATTTTACTTTCATTATCACTTTTAAAATTGTAGAAACCAAAGTGAATTCTGTGGATTATTTTATCTAGTTCTCTGTCTCTAGAACTCCAAGTTCTGCATGCAAAAAATTTATTATGCTTCTATAATGTATCAGACCCTGTAGTTATGAGGATATTTCAGGATGAATAGAATGCACTGCCTGTTATTATTAGCGCTGAGCATTCAGGTCAGCTAGGTATTTCTACTTTTAAGTATCTTTAGGAATAGAAATTCTGTGACCTCTTTACATATCCAAATGTTCAAAGCAAGCAGTTCTACACATATTTTTATGCAGCTCTAATTATTAAGAAGGGATTAGAGGGGGAAAGAAATTCTTAGCTCTCAGCTCTCACACAAAGAAATTAATTATTTCCCTCTGCAACCAAGGAAAATATTCTATTGAACTAATAAATAGAATCGAAATGCATTTGTTTCACAGTTGCTTGGAATTAAATCTATTTGGCATAAATTCAATTAGTCATTTATTTGCAGGAAATGCATTTGCATCTGTGACAGTAGAACTGGCCATGCCAGTTGAATAAGCTCCTGGGAGTCCACTTACTATATTCCATCTATAATTATTTTTACTTTCTCAACCTAGTTAAGTTTTAACATATACCAGTTAGTCACTACATAGTTATACAGTTATTTGTTCACTCTTTTCTCCAGAACGATCTCAGTATTTTGTACCTTCTAAATAAATGTGTGTAATTTTACCTAGTCTAAAATCACATACACACACATACTCACTCACTCAGATTTATCAGCATACTTCAGGCAATAAATATGATGTATATTGTTAAGTGAAACATGGGTAGACATTTTTTTTTTTAAAGTGGTACCTAATTGTTCCCTATAAAGCATCGTCAGAGAATGCTGTCCACTGGTTGTTACTGTGGCAGGACAGCTGTCAGAAAAATAGAAACCATCATTTAATTTACATTTTATAAATTTCAAAGTAAGTAAAATGATACTTCAAAGAAATGTACCTCTGGAGTTTTCAGCCAGTGGAATGCACAAAGACAAACACAGGGGCACAAGAGATCTGATGTACAGTAAATTGAAGAATGGAATCAGATGGAAATAGGAAGATGAGTCAAAATTATCTCTGTTTTACATGGGGGATACAAATCACCCAAGTTCCCATAGTTCGGTCTTCTTGACAGTATTTGAGACCACAGGAGCCTGCTCATCTGCCTTCTCTTTTCCACCTACCCATCAAATGTGGGCTCCACCCTTCAGCACCCTTGCCTTCCCAAAGACTGATTACATTACAAATGCACAGGACTCTTTGCTATGACAGGTGTCTTCAATCACCTCCATTAATATATCTGATCAAATATATTAACGTTTCCTTTATAATTTGCAAAAACAAATTCATTTACCATTGAGAGGTGATATAAAAATAAATTCAAATATAAATGTGTGGTCTGATACACATGACTCAATCTACTTAAAAAGTGTATCTTTATGTTTTTGAGCAACGGTAAGCTGTTGTTTTTTCTTCTTGTTTTTCTTCCTCAACATCTGTTGGCTTATGCTTGTCATCTTTTGTAATGTACCTGTGTAGAAAATGGCAAATTCAATAGAGAAGGGAGAAAGGTGGATAGGAATAGGAAAGAAGTGGGAAAGTCATTTAAAATGTTATCAAGTTACGAATACCAACATTTCTCGTTTTTATACAAAGTACTGACAATGCATGTCTGAATGCACCTGTGTATATTGTCTTTTATTCACCTTTCTTTTAATTAGGCAAACATGAGATCATTTTTAAATGTATGTCACAGCCAAAGGCACAGTTGATGCTTAAAGTGTAGTTTAGTTGTATATGACTCCCGAAATCCCTCTTCCTTTTTCCTCTAAGAATGCCCACTCTTCTGGATGTATAATTCCTTAGGGAGCAGTCTTAGTCCCTCTAGCCTATGTTCTTTCAGTAGCTTTGAACCCTGTCAAATCACTGCCTCTTTTAGGGCTTCATGTGGGGATCAAAGAGTTTCTGGTGACTCTTGTAGGTCCCCAACCTTTTTGGCACCAGGGACCATTGCTCCTATGAGAATCTAACTCCTGATGATCTGAGGTGGAGCTGAGGCGGTGATGCTAGCACTAGGGAGCAGCTGCAAATAGAGATGAATCTTTGCTGGCTTGCCAGCTGCTCACCTCCTGCTGGGTGGCCTGCTTCCTAACAGGTCACGGGCTGCTACCAGTCTGCGGCCCAGGGTTGGGAACCCCTGCTGTAGGGATATATGACATATAAACTAGACAAGTGCCCTTTCCAGGTCATCTCTTGGTCAATAAGTTGGGCTGATTGCTTTGGGTGCAATATATTGTGAGTCCCTAAATAGTTTGACAGCAAATTAAGGACACAGAAGGGGTGGTGGTGGCAGGGGAAGAGATAGGTAACACCCTTGGCCTTACATAAAGAAAAAAAAAAAGAAGCAGCAGCAGCTAATCCAGTTCTTAAACTTGACAGCCCTTTGCCCTATACCTTTCACCTTAAAGGCTGGCTTAGATGTTAATTGACTTAATCTGTATGAACATGTTGGCCAAAGGGCAGGCAGGAGGGTACAGATGTGAATGACATGATTTGCTTTTAAAGATAGTAAGTGAACTTGCACATGACTGGGAGTCAGCTCGGGTTTAAATCCTCACTCCGGTCTTTGCTTCCTTGGGTTAATTACTTTTTTCCTCTTCAATGCTAGGAACTCTCTTGCTATGTTTTCCTAGATGACAACCACTCAACTATTGGGTCTTAGCTTAAATACCACCTTTTCTGAGATGCCTCCCCTGTGCCCCTAGTCTAGGTCAAATTTTCCTCCTTTAATTACAGGCCTCGATAGCATCCTTCAGTAACATGCATCCTTCTCAAATGAGAGCAAGGATATGCTTGTTTTTTTTCTTTTCTTTTCTTTTTTTTATTTTATCACTATATCTTTAGCATCTAACAGTAGTTCACATCTGACAGGTTTCTAAATTATAATTTTTGAATGAAGAACTTAAATGAACCTTGAATTTTTTCAACTGTGGAATAGGTATAATAATACCAATCCTGGAAGATTTAGAAGAATAACATATGAAAAGCACTAGCACTGTGTTTAGCAGCTAGAAAAACACATTTAAATGTATTGCATATTATAAATCCTAAGATGCAGTTTTTTCCCAGTTTAAACATTTTTGAGTTTGGAATATGTCTTTTAATTGAGAGGATGTCAAAGATTAATAGTTTGCATTCTTTCTTTTTAATGCTACATAAAATAATTTCTACATCTTAGTTTTAATAAAATGTGTTTACTCCTGGTCCCTCCAGTGAATGGTTGTAAGCCTTACCACCTCACAATTGTTCCTTTTAAATAGGGATAGGCAGCATCTGTTCTTCAAGCACTCAATAAAATAACTGCAAGATAAAGACAAGCCTAAAAATTAATAAGAAATAATGTGATTGTTTAGCATGCATATTAGAATATGCCATCTTAATCCTCACAATAATCCCATGACCTCATCTTACAGATGAGGGAACTGAGGCACAAAGAGGGTTAGTAACTCACCTAAGTTCACACACAGTCAATTGTAGAACTGAGATTTCATCTAAGAGTCAAATCTTTATTGTTAAAGAGAGGATCTTATAAGCCTGAAGCCATAAAAATCAACTAATAAACTATATAAACATTTAAAAGCTATATTCATCAAAAATTATAATCAGAATTAGAATGTCAACAAACTGGAGAACATTGTCATGCACAGTATGGAAATATTTTTAAAAAGGAGTAAAGTACATTTTAATATTTGACATATGAAAAGGAGATAGCTAAACTCTATTTCTTTTAAATATTTAGAAAATAAAAGAACTTCAAATCATTTAAATTTACATAATATTAAAGGAATTAATTCTTGTTTCTTCAAGAGTTATTTAGGATGGCCTAAAGAATATATAATATACAGAAAGCTAGCATATTAGAAGTCAGAGACTAAGAATATTAAATAAAGCCAAGAATTAAACCAAAAACAAAAAATGCAGACACTAGAATGTTATATTCTTGTAAACAGGCTATGAATTGTCTTCTGAAATATTTACATTATTACAACAGTGACTTTCAAAAAGCTCATTCCTATACAGTCCCTATAGGTGAAAATATCTCAATGGATATTGAGATATGCACTCCCATATGGTATCAGAATGAATATGAACATTCAGCTAGGTACAAAGCAAGTGTACACAGTCAGTAATTATTGTAAACAACTATTAATGGAATGTAATGAGTGAACAAAATTCTTATTTATAATTGCAATAAAGAAGATGAAAATACAGCAATAATTTAACATGGCTTTTCTGTCAAGAACACCTATAAACACATCTGAGAGACATTAAAAAAAAGAACTATAGAATGTCAGCCTAAATAAATGAAAAGTTTAAATATAATAAAGTTGTAATGTATCAATAAATGTATTTTAAATTCTAGATATATATATATGTATATATACATAAAAATGACTAAGTGATTCTAAAGTGAGACTGAAAAATACATATAAAGTCACTATTTAGAAGAGAAATTTTATTAACCTAAGGCTAATAAAGCAGTAAAAATCAATTAATAAAATACATAAATATTTAAAACATATACATAACCCATTTATAAACAAAGTTGGAATATCAACAAATTGGAGAAAATAAGCCAAAAATATAACTGATAAATTGTGAAAATGGGCATTGAAGTTTCTATTGATAGATGATTGGATAAAGAGGATGTGGTACATATATACAATGGAATATTAATCAGCCATAAGAAAAGATGAAATACTGCCATTTGCAACAACATGGATGGATCTTGAGGTTACCGTGCTAAACTAAATAAGTCAGGCAGAAAAAGTTGGGAACCATATAATTTCAGTCATACCTGGGATATAAAACTAAAAGTAACAAACTTGAAAAACAATCAGAGACTCATGGAAAAGGACAGAGGATTTGTGGTTACCAGAGGGAAAAAGGGGAAGAAGGAGGGAAGGTTAAAAGGGATAAGGGGGAGTAGTCAAATATTTGGTGGCAGAAGGAAATTTAACTTTGAGTAGTGAATACACAATGCAATAGACATGGGATGTATTATTGAATTATATGGTTGAAACTTATTTAATTTTATTAGCCGATGTCATCTCAATAATTTAATAAAAAAATTCAATCAGAAAAAAGATGGGCATGGGAAAACAGGGAAGCTGGAGGACCATTTACCGACCAGTTCTGATCCCTCACTGTTTGAGGATGCCCCTTGGGAGGGTTGAATCCATGGTACTTTGGGGCTGCTCTGCAAGCTCCCAGGAACCTGCAGAAAGTCTTCAGCAGAAAAGCAGGGAGATGCTCATGATGGTGATGGGAAGCAAGCTGTCCCTGAGGCTGCAGGTGAACTCAGAGATGATGGAAACAACATAGGGCAGGGGAAAATCGGCAGTATCTACTACAAGGAAGACATGTGCTGCTTATGGAATTCAATGAGAAAATGCTGGAGAAAAACTATATATGGAGAACAATCTCGTTATGTAAAAAACTGCACAGTAAAGATTAGAGGGAAGCACGGCCAGATATTAAAAATAAATGTCTTAGATTCTAGAAGTATCACCAAATTTTATTTATAATCATAGTCATAATAATGTAGAATAAGAGTTGTCATAATTATTGTTACTTTTGTTTAGAATGGGTTGGCAAACTATAACCCAATTTCTTTTTGTAAAAAAGTTTTATTTGATGCATAGCCTCATCCATTTATTTACATATTGTCTGTGGCTGATTGTGCTACAACTGAAGAATTGAGTAGAGATTGGAAACTGCAAATATTTATTGTCTGGCTTTTTACAGAAAAGCTTTGCTGATCCCTGGTTTAGAACGAGATACTGAGCTAATAGGATAATCTGAGCACAATTTGAGAAGGTAATAGAAGTATTTAGGGGAAAAACTGACAGGCCAGTAAAGTACTGTATTTATATAAAGCACATTATGGCATATATTTAACAAGCATATAGAGGTATAAACTACTCATAATTTTTTCTCAAGTAATAAATTCAACTTTTATACCCTATATTTTGGCTGCTAATCTTTTTTAGCATATGTTAGGAAAATTTCAGAATACTGACCATTCCTTTGAAACAGTTTAGTCAGTATTTGAGTTTCAAATCAATACCATCTTGAAATTATGTAAAGACAATGAAGTAGCCCACTAGCAAATTGCTTCTCAAAATTGGATTTGAAAAACTGGAATTAAAGGGCTTCATTAAGAAAACTGGGCTCCTAAATATTCAATAAAAGAGAGCAGGGATCTTTTGAGAAATGGATAATTCCAGGATTGAGGCAGAGACATTACAAGGTGACCCTAGGATGTTTTGGTGCCTGAAAGTAAGGAAAAGTTTAAAAATCACTGAAAACATGTCAAATGGTTGCAAGAGTTGAATTGATGAGCCTTCCACTGTGGCCACATTTGGGGTAATTTAAGCATGGAAAATAACAATAGAAATGAAGTATAATACAGGTAAAATATAATACATGAACTCAATGATAACAAAGAAAGGGGGAAGAAAGATTGAAATACTTTTTTTTTTTATAGAAGAATTCCAGCTAATGCATGTGAAAGAAATCAATAGTATTAGGATATAACCATTTTGGTACCACAATATAGTAATTCAGGCAAGAATCATCAATGGATGCTACAATTCCTTAGTGAAAGAGTGTTAGGGAACAGGATATTTTCATGGTCTCAAAATATACTCTACTGATTGCTTATTAAATGACATGGAAAGGGCACAGTACTTTCATAATGGAAAGATCTGGCAGATAGCACCTTAATCAAGTAGACCAGTCCACCATGAGTAGGACAAATTGACAGCATGTGTCTTCTAATGGGATTCAGAGGAAATTCTACAATATCATCTATGCAGTATTCCTGCCAAAAATGTTTCATCTGAATTTAGTCATGAAGAAGCAATCAGACAAATCTAGAATATGGGACAGTCTAATAGTCGACTGGCCTAAATCACTAAAAATGTCAATATCTTGAAAGAGTGTTCTAGAATAAAGATGATTTTTTTTTTTTTTTTGGTTTAAAGGGAACTGGAACAATATAACTAAGTGCGAACTTTGATTGGATTATGGACTGGTGGGGGGAAAATAAAAAAGAAAATTTGGGGAAATTTGAATATAAATTTTATATTAGATAACATTATTGAATCCACGTAAATTTCTTGACTTTGTAATGACAGTGTGGTGATATAGGAGAACATCCTTGTTCATGGGAGATACATGCTGAGCTATTTAGGGATGAAGTGTCACGATGTCTGTATGTATTGTACATAGTTCAGAAAGGAGAGATAAATGGAAAATGTATCAAAATGCTAATGAGTATTCCAAATTATTTTTATCTAAATTAGCTTTCATTTAAGTTTTGTTTATTTTGTTTTAAAATATTGTTATTGCAAATATTTATTATACAACTACCATGTTTGGATAATAGATCACACCTTCTTTGGTTATTAGATCACAAAGAGGCATGAAACATAGGATCCAGTTCTCAGGAAGGTGTCTACTTGCATGGCAAACATTTCCTGCATAGCTGATTGATATCTCTAGCAACAGGTTTGGAAAGAGTTCAGAGGAGAAAGGAGTTTCTCAGGATGAAATGATTTGATAGGCTGTACGTAGCACGTGAGTCTTAAAGGAAGCAGCTCCCATTTGCTATGCTGAAAAATTCCAGCTAAAAACTTATATTCACCTTTCATGGTAAAATCTCTAACAACTAAATTCTGATGAACTCTCCCTTACAAAATCTCCAGTGTTGTCTTATTCCTAAAATTTTCTATCATTCTTCCTCTGATCAGATGAAGAAAGAATAAAAGTGAAGAGTGAGTCTTCTCATCATTTGATGTCTGAACAGCCCTCATGAATGGACTTATTTTCTATCTAGTGAGAGAGGCATAGCAGGTTGATCTCAGCAACATTCCTTCCCTTCTGTGCTTTGTCTTTATCACAAGAGGCTGGGTGTCTACAAACTCTGTTTCTCAGAGTTCCTTGCCAGCTAGCTTCTAGTTTATTCCTTCCAATGGACACACTGAAGGGATATTGGAGAGCAGAAGAAAGGAAGAATTTAGATCCTTGTTTAAATGAGTCTCTCAGACAGCAGAAGTCCAGGATCTGGAGGTCCTGTTCAGGTAGAGGAGTTCCATGAGGTGCGGAGGCAGCAGATGATCCAGCAGCCTCAACAGTACCGTGTCTATTTACTCTGGCTCTGGTGGGGCAGCAGCATAGCTCTTGTGGGCTTCGGCCCTGACATTGTCAGTATTGGCACTAGCCGAGTAAGCCTTTGAACTCACAGCAACATCACCGGAAAGGTAGTGTGCTAGCTTTCTGTCAAGTAGGAGAAATGGGGTTTGAATAATAGCAGCAGATGCTCCTCGGTGATAACAGCAGCTAGGGTCTTGGGTAACACAATTTCTCCGTTTGCTCCTCCAGTCCTCTGAGATAATAGATAATAGATCCTTCTTCTAGTTACTGATATCTAAACAAACTAAATATTTTATTTTTTTTCTCCTCCAGTTATTTCAACATTTTGGAAATGCCTGTATTGAATTCTCCCTGCTTAAAATACCTACAGCTAGTTCTTTTTTTTTTATTAGTTTCAGATATACAGTACATTGGTTAGACATTTATATAGTTATAAAACCATTTTTTGTTTGTTTTGAGCACTGACTGACACATAGGTGAATTTAAGCATTCGTATTAAACTGGGCTTCAGGACTTGGGGTGCTGGGAGCGGCAGGTTTTAGGTACAATCTTCTACGTTTTTCTTTATGAACTGCCTTATAGATGTGTTTAAGAAATTCAAATTTGATGCGCTCACGGGGATGGTTTCCTAATGTGTTTTCTGCTGGTGGCGGCAGCAGCATGAGGCGTTGGGAATGTGTTAGAGCACAGGAACTGCAGAGGTGGTGGTGGAGGATCTGGGTGGGTAACATCTGTGTGCCTTTGGGACTCACTCCAGGCAGTTATTAGCACCTCAGAAGTGCCAGATAACTGCACATATGTTACCCCATTTGTATTCTCCTTCCTCCCTCGGCCCTCCAAAACTGCCTAGTCCTATGAGTATTATCATTTCCTCCTTAGACATAAGGAATAATTGATTTCTAGAGTACTGTTTCTTTACGTGGAGTCCTGGACCGCCTGCTTTCGAATATCTTAAGGTGCCTGTTAAAAATCAGATTCCAGGAAGTACCCTGTACTTACTAATCATGAATCTCCGTGGGTAGTACCTGGGAGTCCACATTTTAACAAGCATCCCAGGTGATTCTTATGCATATTTGAGAAAAGCCATCAGAAAGGATAAGGAACTCGCTCAAGGTCAGAGTCATAGAGATAACCTTAGAATTTTAGGTCTAACTTTTAGGTCTAATTGTATGTTTTTTCACTGTCCACTTACATAGGCCCATCATATAAGGGAGGAAATGGATGAGTAAAGGTGAGAGGCCAAATGCAGTAAACTATTATATTAATCATTTACATTTGCTGAATATTTTAAAACTTCTATATATTTTCACCCAACTTCCCCATTTAACAAAGTATAATATGGTTTGATTAAAAAGGCTTTTTGTTCCAAATTATTCTTGAGTACTGCTTCATCTTTCTCTTCTTTTGGTAAGTGATGAAACAACTCAAATTATCATCATTAAACACATAACACACTTCCAGAGCATGCCCGTGTCAGTTTACTGTACTTACTAGTCCTGAAATGGAAGGAAATTTATTTTCTGTCTTTCTTTCTCCAATAACGTGCTTGTCGTTTGTTACTTTGATGTTTCTGCTCTTCTCCATTTTAGTGGTCTTGATTCATTTCAGTTCAGCAGACATTTATTGAGAGCCTAAGCTTTCACACTGTTTTGGGTCCGTTGAAGATAAAAATTCTGGCCCCCTGGAGCATGTTTTCCAGAGCTCGTGTTGGTGTAAACTCACATCCATATCACACTGCTTTGGAAGGTAGCTGATAAAAATCATCCTCTCTTTAAAATTATCCAAATTCACAGCCAATGGCTCAGTTTTTTCTCAATTAAGAGGTTGGTGAAATGTCACAAAATGTGCTAGACTAGGAAGTTAAAGTTTCCAATGTTAACTGTAACTGATGCTGAAGACATTGCAATGCAAATCTCTTCTATGACACTTTCCCCAGGAGTGTGACCACAAGCTGATTCATTGTCTTTCCAATTATGAAAGGTAAGAGCAATCTTTTCAGAAATGGAAACTGTCTACCATAGAAACGTCTCATTTTTAAGGAAGAGGTTAGCACACGCTCTACCTTATAGAGCTGTTGGGATGATTAAATGAGGCTTTACATATAAAATGCTCAGGACGGTTTCTAGCTCAAAGTAAGAGCTCAATAATTGTGAACTACTTTAAAATTGAGCACTGTGCTGATAGGACGAATTTTTAAATGCGGGAACAAACTTATAAAATATTTAATAAACATTTCAACACACATTTATGGGAAAGTGCATGGAGGGAAGAATACAAATAAAAAATAAGCTGTTTTTAACTTAACTATCAAGTTGCTTACTACCTAGGTTTATACAAATATGTACATAAATATTATATATGCAGTATTATTTTTAATGATCATGGATGAGGGCTCGAGCTCTGAACATGTCCAAATAATGAGGAGGAGGAGGATGATGATAAATACAACAGATGACATATTTTATATAGCTTTACAGTTTAAAATGCTTTCACAAACATTTTCTCGTTTAATCCTCACAATAACTTAGTAAGGCAAATGTTCTTTGAGATAATTTAAAATTGATGAATTGATGATTTGTTCATGGGTCTAGCTCTTAGGGAACATAGTATAGAAACTAAAGTTTAATAATTTTACATTTTGTGTTATTTCTCCCATGTTCCAAGACTGAATTTGGTTGAATAATACGAGAGAGGTATGAACTGTCCCTTGGATTTTAAGAGAAAAAAAAAATGCACTTCCTTTGACTAAATTAAAAGTCGGGCTTTTTAATTGGCTGAAGGAGGGACACACTGAAAACATCTTGTCCTCTGGGCTTTTTACACCATCTAACACAGCATCCTACACTGCCTATTAATAAACCAACATAAAATTTCTAACCCATATTCAAGTGTGATTGACGATTACATAATATTATTATGAAAATAATTAGTTAATTTCATTAATTAGTTGATAAGATCTCAACTTAGTTCTACTAATTGGAAAATGAGCTTAGAAATGTTGGTCAAAAATAAATGACACCAATATGGTCATACTGTTTTGAACCCAGTTAAAAGAATTAAACATTTAAATCATTATATTTTCTAATTAAGCATCACTAGGATACCCTTAGAGAAAATACTGAGAGGAGGGATACGTTCTTTGTTTTTCAAGCCA